>CM038682.1:208677085-208714177 GCA_021605205.1 Aegilops longissima | reverse complement strand
CTGCAGTCGGTCGTGTTGGTTACTTTTATGGTCAAAGTTGGACTTCGGGAAGCATGGGCGGACTCTATTTTGGAATGAAGGGAGTATAGATAAGCATATGTCATTGCTTACCTAGGTTAACTTACTTACTATGTCATTGCTTACCTAGGTTAACTTACTTACTATTTGTATCCAACTCGTATTAAACATAGTTTGTTTTTAATTTGTTATACAGGTGTTTGCTTCATCTTTTTTCGACAGTATACAGGTGTTTGCTTCTTCTTTTTTCGAGAGCACGGGTGCTTGCTTTCCAGTACTGTACATATGGTTTCACTGAATCAAATGTGGTTCAAATCGTTTCCTGTTAGTACGTTGCATGAGTCCTGGTGGTAGTTCAAACAAATTTGCACAAGTTTGTAACGTACCCCTGGGGATCAGATCTGGGAGGTAGGAGGAGGAGGAGATAAGAACAACGAGAGGAGGGGAATTGGATAGATGACGGGAAGGCCAAGGAAGATCAGCTTCCGGTCCAAGTCATGTACAATAATCGATACCCCTCACACCACACACACCGTCTACTTAAGCCACCCACTCACGCACGCTACAGCTGTCAACACACCACTTGGTCCGTAGTTTCGCTTCACAGTCTTCCAGCCATCGCCTGGCCTCTGACTCTGGGGCCCACTAGCCAATCCCCCCCTTGAGCTGCGGCTTGCCCCCAAGCCGCTGACGTGGGGAACCACTGTTGAAGCTCCTCTGGTTCCTCCCAAGTGGCAAGAGACCTGGTCAAACCTGACCAATGAATCAAGTATCGTGAGTGTTTACCTGTGCTGGTTCTTACCTCCTTACTTGCCAGGACTTGGAGTGGTTCATGTTGCATTTGCAGTATGGTTGGCTCTGGCGGAAGATCAACTTCCACGGTGGTATCCATTCCCAGGGCTTGTTTCAGTTGCGAAATGTGCACGACATGATGTATCTGGCTTGTCTCTGGTAGTGCGAGACGGTATGCTATTTTTCCCACTCTCGCAGTTACCTGATATGGACCATAGTAGCGAAAGGCGAGCTTTTGGAACGGCCTCCGTCCTACTGAGCTCTGTATGAACGGTTGCAGTTTGAGGTAAACCCAGTCGCCTATTACAAACTCCTTGTCAGTGCGCTTATCCTATTTTGGGCATTTTTGAGCTGTTGCTGGAGCAGGTCCAGCATGACCTCCCTTTCTTTTAACCATGTCTCTAAGTCTGGGACAGTGCACTGATCTACCTGAATCACCCCAAAAAGCTCCCAGGTGACGTGACAAAGTTTCGGGCATATACCAGACGAAAAATCTGTACGCCGCACCGAGTCCCACGGGGACCACTGCATCTTGCAGCTGCCGGCCTCGATCCGCTGTACACTGCAGACTACAGCGAAGTGACTGAGCGACAGTTCCACGCTAAGCTCTGGTAGTAGCTACGTACCAAACTCATCCAAAACTAGCTCGGTACACGGCCGATCTCGCAGTCGCAGCTTCGGTTCGGCATGGCCACGGCGGCGCCTCACGTCATGGTGCTGCCGCTCGCGGCGCAGGGCCACGTGACCCCGCTCATGGAGCTGTCGCACCGCCTCGTCGAGCATGGCTTCGAGGTCACCTTCGTCTGCACCGAGCCCACCTACGCGCTCGTCCTCGACGCCCTGCGGCTGCGACAAGCCAGTGTGGACGGGATCCACCTGGTCTCCATGCCGGACGGCCTGGCCGACGGCGGCGACCGCGGGGACCTCGGCAAGGTCCTGGACGCGCTCGCCCGGTGCATGCCGGGCTACATGGAGGAGCTCATCAGGGAGAAGAAGGTGATGTGGCTCGTCGCCGACGCCAACCTGGGGTCCTTGTGCTTCGAGGTCGCCAAGAAGCTCGGCGTCAGGGTCGCCTCCTTCTTCCCGGCGTCCGCGGCATGCCTTGGGACGTTGTCCAGGATTCCACAGCTCGTAGAGGATGGCTTCTTCGACGACAAAGGTACGAGAATCTCCTGAATTTTTTCAATGCTCAAACGAAAAAGAAAATCAAGGCTGGGATTTACGATTTGTTGTCTAATGCCACACAGATTAAGATCGGAAATGACGAGATCCCATTTTTCTTTTTCTTCCTTTGAGGCAGCACGTGAGAGGATAATGTGATGTCTGAATATACAAATGCAGGCTTCCCGAAGCGACGAGAGGCGGTCGAGCTGGCCCCCGAGATGCCACCGGTCTACACGTCGCACATGCTGTGGAGCGTCGACGGCGGGCCCGAGGTGCAGCACGTGGCCTTCCAGCTGGTGTGCCGGAACACCGAGGCGGCCAGCCTCGCCGACGTCGTCGTGTGCAACTCGTTCCTCGAAGCGGAGGCCACGGCGTTCGAGCTGTTCCCCGACATACTGCCCATCGGCCCGCTGCTCGCCGACCCAGGAAAGCCCGTGGGGCAGTTCCTGCCCGAGGACACGAGGTGCCTCGGCTGGCTCGACGCGCACCCCGACAGCTCCGTCGTGTACGTGGCGTTCGGCACCTCCGCCGTCTTCGAGCCCGCCCAGTTCCGGGAGCTTGCCGAGGGGCTGGAGCTCACCGGGCGGCCCTTCCTGTGGGTGGTGCGTCCAGACTTCACGTCCGGCGCCGGCATCAGCAAGGCGTGGTTCGACGAGTTCGAAGGCCGCATCGCCGGCAAGGGCATGGTCGTCAGCTGGTGCTCCCAGCAGCAGGTTCGTGCAGTCGACATCGTCTTGACCATTGATTCCCATTCCCATTGTAACTTTCATTCATGATCGATCGTGATGTTCGTAATGCAAGGTTCTGGCGCACCGGGCTGTGGCGTGCTTCGTATCCCACTGCGGATGGAACTCGACGATGGAAGGGGTGAGGAACGGCGTGCCCTTCCTGTGCTGGTCCAGACTGAAGGTCGATCAGTACACGAACCGGAGCTATGTCTGCGACATCTGGAGGACCGGCCTGGCCGTGTCGCCTGGCGAAGATGGGATCGTGACCAAGGAGGAGGTGAGCACCAAGCTGGAACAGGTCATGGGTGACCATGGCATTTCGGAGAGGGCACGGATGCTCAGGGGCGCAGCTCGCAGGAGCCTCGGCGAGGGCGGCTCCTCGTATGAGAATTTCAAGAGATTCATTAGCCTCCTAAAGGAGTGAGCTGTGTTTCAAATTAAGTTTGCCGGTCAGAATGCTCGCTCCCAGTGATCTGATGTTGGTGTCCCATTTTTGCTATCTCTAGAGGAAGAAACGATGCCGCGACGAAGGTCTTGGTAGCGGGAGCCAGGAATGTACTCGCTAGGAGGGAGTAATCGGTAAGTTAGCATAGGGTAGTAGACATATGCCGATGCCAGAAATTTCTCTGTCACGTAACCTTTTTTTTTTTCCTTTTTAAACCGGACGTACTTTTTTATATGAAAATCCAGATGTGCTGAAGAGAGGCATAAGTAATGTTTCCGTTAAATAAGGGCACTTAAGTACTCCCTCCGTTCCATAATATAAAAACGTTTTTTTTACATTACACTAGTGTTAAAAGCATTTTTATATTATAGAACGGAAGGAGTAATACTGAGATGCAAAAATTTCCCGCAAAATGAACCACTTATGTGATAAACAGGGAAGAAAGGCTCAGACAAAATATATTCCTTTAAAATCCAAATAAATACAAACAGGTGCTAAAGTTTAGGAAAGTCCTTTTAAACAAAATGAAATCATTATTTAACATATGTCGTTAGCTCAGGACGTTCCCTCGCGCTCAGGTCGCTCGCTCGCTTGTTTCCAGGTACTCGTGTTGTCCGTTTTGTTTTCTTTTTGGTTTTCTTTTATTTTTCTTTCGTTTTTCTGTTTTTCTTTGTTTCCATTGGTTTTCTTCATTTCCTTACAAGTTCTTTTATTTTCATTCTTTTTTTTTTCTCAGTTTTCATTTTTTTTCTTTTCTTTCCTTTGATGTCAACTTCTTTACATACACATTCAACATGTTTTATACACATTAACATTTTCAAATACATGAAAAACATTTTCTGAAATCTTATATATTTTTTGATATGTAATTTTTCTAATCCTATTTTTGTATAAACTATATAGATGTTTAACAATTTTCCAATACATTATTTACATTTTTTAATCTAAATATTTTTTGTCTGCTTTTTGCATAAACCTAATAAATTTTTGTATACATCAGAAAAATTTATATATACATATTTAATATATTTATTAAATACATGATTAAGATTTTTCTAACATATTCTTTTATATATACTTCTTCAACGGACATTTTACAGTTTTGTATATATACCAGTAACATTTTTATATACATGTTTAATATTCTCCAAATACATGATTAACTTTTTAAACTTCTATTTATTTATGTCTAGTTTTTACATACACATTAAACATTCTTTATTCATCAGGAACATTATTTATATGCATGTTTAACATTTTAAAATACATGGTTAACAATTTTAGAACATACATTATTTATGTCTACTTTCCATAAACATTGTGCAATTAATGTATACATCGGGAACATTTTCTATATATATATTGAATATATTTTCAAATACATGATCAATATTTTTATGACTACTTTTTCCATAGACATTTCATATTTTCTGTATATAACAATAAAAATTTATATGCATCTTTAACATTCTCCAAATACATGATTAACTTTTAGAAAATCTTCAATTTTGTATGACTACTTTTCCCATACACATTGTACATATTCATCCGGAACATGTGCACGTTTCAGATTCTTAAAATACATGATTAATATTTTTGAAAAAGATATTTTATGTCTTCTTTTCCATAAACATTGTACAATTTGTGTATACATCAGGAAACATTTTTATACACGTTTAACTTCTTCAAATAAATGATTTATATTTGGTAAACATATAGTTTTTGTCTATCTTTTCATACAATTACACAATTTTTGTATACATTAGAAACATTTTTGTACACATCTAACATTTTCTAATGCTTGCGATTAACATGTTTCAATGTTTGTATATAAAGTGATTTTAAAATAGATATATTCATAATAATTAAAAATACATGCAAAAGTAAAACAAAAACAAATGCAGAAATGTAAGAAAAATAGAAGAATATACATTATAAACATGTTCTATACACATTTAACTTTTTCTAATGCGCGATTAACATGTTTCAACTTTTGTATATAAAGTGAATTTTATTTTAGATATATTCATTACAATTCAAAATAAAAGCAAAATTAAAATCACAAAATTACAAAACAAATGCAAAAAACTAAGGAAAATAGAAGAAAAAAGCATTCAAGGCTTGTGGTCTGCGTTGTGCGGCCCAATCTGGCAGCTACTGATGCAAGACATAGAAGAGCAACAAACTTGCGGGACTCTTGCATGGGTCACTTTTGTGATCTAGGAGCACGCCAAGTGGTGCGCCCAGTCACCGTTATATGTCATATGCTGGGTATTCCTTTTGAATTATAGTTGTTTTATCGTTCTGCATGCATTTTCGGGTTTTATATTTTTTGGTTTTTTTTTCTTTTCCTTTCTAGTTGCTGCCTGGTTTTTCCTAAGTTTGGAGGAAAAGTATATAGATGTTTTTTCAAATGCGGTGCTTTTTCACAAGAGGGACAAGATGTACTTATGTGAGAAGCACACCTATGCTTCTCAAAAAAGAAAAATGCACAACATGTATTTTCACTCGTGGATACAAATTTGCTTCCTCAACAAGCATATGTTGTGCTTCCATCATGTGCTTTCACTAGAAGCACACGAACAGGAAAAAAACACAGTTGTGCTTCCACAAAAAAAGGGACAAGCAAAACATGTGCTTCCGCCAGAAGCACATGTTTATTTCTGTGAGTAGCACAACATGTGCTTCCAAAAAGAAAGTGAAAACCGCAATTGTGCTTCTGGGCTTCGATTTTTTCTTCCTTTTTCGTATCTTTTTTGCCCTTTTTCAGTTTTCGCTTTTTTCCTTTAGATTTTATGTTTTTTTTTGATGGTGGTGGTGTGGGGGGGGTTTAGACGAAAAAGTTCATCGAAACCTATTAACACGGGATTCAGTTTAGAAGCTCCCAACGCAACAAATTCTACAGTTAAAATGATACGGTATTTAAACACGCAGTTCTTGATCTAAAACTTTTTGAATAGATGACAGCATAAGAAAAGAAAACCGTCAGATTGCGATAAATGGTGCACATACAGTGCCTTACTTGGGACTTGGGAGCACTTGAGAAGATGGGGGAGTGATTTTGAAGAAGAGGTAACCATTAATTGACAAATTGGAAGACATAGGCGGGCCCTTGCTGCACAGGGTACTGGACCAGGCGCCATAGAACGGCAGACGAGTTTGAGCCCACGCTTCATCAACAGAACAATTAATGCGGCCTGCGCTTCACGCGGTGGGGACAGAGAATAGGGAGCACGTCACGTTTCACGCATATGGGGTGGCGGGGTACGTGCCTGCACCGGCGCGAGGGCGTGCGTACATAACATAACGTGGCCAGCCATGCCACGGTGTCCAGCGTCCACACCGGCGTGGACTGTTTGACTGTGCACGCGCACTCCACGAGTCGAAGTGGTCACTGTTTGCGCCAAAAGAAAAGGTCGGTGACTGCTCACCAGCCTCACCGGACGGTGTCGCGCCGCCGCGGTTTGCGCTGTCCGCACGGCGACGTCACACGTGTCCGCCGAGCTTTGCTCACCGTTGTTCCCGCTGCTTAGCTGGTTTTTAGTTTCGAATTATTAGTTTTAAGAATTTAAAAAATGTTCATGATTTTAAAATACTGTTTATTTTTGCATAAATATTGTGATATTTAAAATATGGTCATGCCTTGTAAAACATACTCGCTATTTTTAGACATATGTTCATTAACTTTGGAGAAAAAATCATGAATAAAAACTATTCATGATTTTAAAAAATGCTTGTGAATTATCTCTACTTACTTACAAAAAATTGTTTCATTTCATGCCACACAGAGTGCTTCGTCCAACCTTCCATCATTTTCCTGATCGCCATTCGTTGAAGACCGCCCCACCTTTTATTGTCTTATCAAATAAACTTATGTTTTCTTTGGTAAGATAATAAGTGATTAAAAATAAAATACGAAAAATATATTAAGGTAGGTAAATCACATGCAGGATGTGTTAAACATTTATTCACACAATCACAATAATATGCACAAGTAAATCACGGGCTAACGTACTACAATATTTATTCTACAACGCACAGGCAATTATCTAGAAAAATAAAAAAAGAAATGGAAATGGAGAAACGAGAGAAAATAGGCAAAAAAGAGTGGACAAAAAAAAACCACGGTGGGAGGCTATTTTTTTAAATAATAATTTTTAAATTAATTTACAGAAATAACGCACGGTTTAGATATATTACAAAAATAATACGGTGTCGTCTTGGGGCACTGGAACTAACAGTCCTCCTATAAGATGATTAGTCCTAGTTGTCCTCCCTCAAGATGATTACCAAAAATAATACGACTGTTAGTTCCAGTGCCCCAAGACGACGCCGTATTATTTGTGTAATATATCTAAACCATGCATTATTTCTGTAAATTAATATAAAAATGTATTATTTAAAAAAATGGGGTGGGAAACCAGAATTTTTTATTTCGGAGGAACGGCGGGAAACCAGACGATAAAAAAGACGTGTAGATCCCTCTCTTTATCGTGGATTCGATACGGAGAGCCCACGAACGGCACTTGCCATCCTTTGAGGAAATTCCACCATAAACATTCTGGTAAAGTCGTGGTTGCTTTTAATTACTGTCGACACGGGGTCACGATCCTGCCAACCAAACCACACTCGTTATGATCACCCACTTTACGCTAATCAGACCTTGGTTTACATGAGATGCCTTTCCCTAACCCCCATGCGTTATTGCCCGAGATGCTTGATTAGTCAGTAGCTTAGCATCCTCGATACTAATTGGCAGCTTAGCATCGTTACTTTTACTTTCAGGTCCACATTGTTTTCAGCCAACTACCCGAGATGTCGAAAGATTGTGATTCCAAGTGACACGGAAAAGTGGTGAAGGAGTAAGAAAATATAATGAGAAAGTAGACGTGCCCGTGTATAGCGTGTACGTGCATGAAGCGCGTAGCCCAACCTCCTCCTTCCTGCATGCATCATGGTGTCCATGTGTGTGGGCTTTTGTCTCGTGCCCTATCGCGTTCTTGACGGCAATGGCTGAGGAGAATAATTGATCTGGTTACGGAAACTTCTGTCTGAGCAACAGATTCTGTACAGTGGGGTGCTGAATATTCAGTGGCACAGCAAGCAGCCAAGGGTAGGTGGACAGACAGATAAGCCTCTTCGTACGTAACCTACAGTCCCCAAATTGCTGTCAGATCGAGGTCGATCATTGTTAGAAGCACAGCATCCGCAACCTGCTCCCTCCCTAATGCTACCGCTGTCCTCGTGCTTCTCAAGATTAAGCTATGAATTACGCCCTGACCAACCAAGCTCAGAAATATCTTACCTGCTGCTGTCTCTCATTACAAACTCCTACTCTCTCTTCAAGCGTCGGCCGATGTACGTATGTGCCGATGGATGGCATTCCATTACACTCCAGCTTGGATATGAACAAACCAGTGCATTTTTCCATTTCCTCTCGTCGTGTTCCACCGGCAACCCCTAGGAATTTGGATTCATGTGATCCGAAAAGGCACCAAGAAGCTGCCTACCAACCTGATTGACCACCCCGAGATAACTGCCTGCCATCAGCATCAGCAGCACTAAACAACGCTACCTCCGCGGACACTGCACAGCTTTAAACGCAAATCTCATGCGCCAAACGAGAGCACTACATGGGGCTTAAGATAATATACTGTTGATCTCTAGCTAAACAATCAATAATCGCGCATGAAACCCTCCACTCGCATCGGATGGTTGGTGTGATAGCATCGTCTCAACGACAACCCTATGCATGCTCTCCTTTGTTTGCCTAATCATCCTGCTCCTCAGGCGACAGCAAGCTAGATCGTACGTAGTCGTGAACTGAGCTATTTCTGAATGGACTGAGTTGCACACAAAGATATGTGGGAATGGTAGGAACATAAATATGTACTGCCTTATTACCGAGATACTAAAATACTAAAATAACACACAATTCTGAAAATGTGTAACTGCCTTATTTCCTTTGGATAAAAAAAGAATCAACAGTCTGCTCCATGATTCAATTTCATATTTACTGAACGTGTTGGGATACAGAACCGAGCTATCGCTACAATTTACGGTAAACTGTTTTAGGAAGTTCAGAGTCTCATGTTGAAAACTCGGACCAAGCAATTCAACATTTTTTTTTGTTTTATTAAAGTAGAAATAAAATTTTATTTTGCAAGAAAGTTAGAAATAGTTGCGTTGCTGCATTTACAAATTACTGTATTTTCAATGACTGACTGCTGATTCGTGCAGAGCAAGCGAAACACTTAAGTCAGCTAGCTTACCTGTTGCCTGAATATAATAACCTCTTCTCCGTTGGCTTAATGATCAAGATTTAGCCAGTGATGCTCATATGGCCCCTCACAACATCTTATCAAAGTCGTTATGACGTTGTACGCTCCATCGCTTTTAGAAAAGCAAGCATTCTGTTTATGTTAGATGACACATATCTTTCCTTCCTTTTTCAGCTCTTCTTTTCCTCCCCTCCTGCTCACAGTCACTAGCTACTCTCCAGTATTGTTAGCTAGCCTTTTTTCAACGGACGTCACCTCCACAAAGCTACGCAATTGGCTACCCTCAGCTCACTTAAATATTACTTACTCACCTGATACAGGAAATACTTTCCTTAGGCCAAGAGATACATAGGAAACCAAAGATCCTTAATTTTATTTTCTTTGTCAGTTCATCATACTTTGTTCTTAATTAAACTACCAAAGCTGCACAAAAGTACCAGGTCGTACAACCAGCTCTACTGTAATACACTCCTCTACAACTTACAGGACTTCTGTACATTGAACTGTTCCATTCCAAATTAAAAGGTTCCTAATAATCCGCATTCGCGGTGCCTAGTAGGATCACAAGTGGAGCCATTACCTTGGGCATGCAGGATCAGTGGACCAAATTAATCAACCAATCAGTCAGTAGGCGAATATGTACATAATCGGAATCGGGTTAATTGGCTAAAGATTTGGTCCACACAAACAAAATGCAGTACAGCACCAGCATTTTTCCTTGTCTATATGGAGGACAGGAGGACCCAATACATTGCAAGTAAACAAGCAAAAGAGAATAATTTCTCTAAAAGCCGATTCCTAGTTGAAGCCAGTCCATGCAGAGCCCTAATTGCACCACTTTTTATTGGCGTTTTCCTTTCAGGCCATGCCAAAGCTAAGATAGATGCCCCCATTCATTGTTAAAAGCGGGGAGAAGAAAAGTTCAGTAATTATGTGCTCTTGTTGTGTACACTCCTTTAAAGATTCATGGCCCTTTTTGTAGTGGGAAATGAAGAGGAGACAAAGCATTGTTCATACTAGGGTATCAAAATCTTCCTCCTGCTATGTTCTCACAGATACTGGTTTCCACAGGCCCTTGTACCAAATCACACAGCACGTCTTCAGGATGAAAAAACGATTTGATTTCATTTACAACACCCATTTGACTTTCCCGCAAAAAAAACACCATTTGACTTGTTTTGTCGGCTTGAGTAGAAACGACGAGATCAAAGTCAAAGTCGGTGTATTGCTGTATGCACGATGTATTTTTCCAACGAAAAACGTGAATATTTTCTTTCAATTCAAAACAACAGCTGGTTGCTGGCTCGGATGGCTTCAGAGCTGGCAACTACTGTAGGTAGGTGAAATGAAGCGGCTCAGGTACAATGTATGGAGATTAACTTACTAACAAAGTATTGTATGTATATATCTTCTTTCTTTACGGGAATATTATATATATATATATATATATATATATATATATATATATATATATATATATATATATATATATATATATATATATATATGGGAAAACTTACAATCTATTCATCTTCAATCATGGTAGTACAGCGACTAAAAATAATAAAAATTACATCTAGATCCGTAGACCACCTAGCGACGACTACAAGCACCGAAGCGAGCCGGCGGCGCCATTGTCATCGCCCTCTCGCGGAGCCGGGAAACCTTGTTGTAGTAGACAGTCGGGAAGTCGTCGTGCTAAGGCCCCGTAGAACCAACGCACCAGAACAGCAACTGCCGCAGATGAAGAGTGTAGATCAAAAGAATCCAACCTGAAAACACACGAACGAAGACGAACGACGAACAGATCCGAGCAAATCCATCAAAGACAAATCTGCCGGAGACACAACTCCACACGCCCACCGATGATACAAGATGCATCACCGGAACGGGGGCTAGGCAGGGAGACTTTTATTCCATCTTCAGAGAGCCGCCATCGTCTCGCCTTCCTGAATAGGACACAAACCCTAACGAAGCTTGAAAAAAGATCTAAAAACGGAGCCCTCCCACCGGCAAGGGCCGAGATCCACTCCGCCTCCATGGCCATAGGGCCACCGGAGACGGGATGGACCGGCGCCGGCACCGGTGGGAGGCAGAAAGCTAGGGTTCTTGGGGGCGGCGGCAGGTCCAGAGCCAAAGGTTGTATCCAACGGATGTATACTCCAGCAGTTGTGTACTGGCTTTATATTGTATGTATATATCTGTTAAAAAAGCTAATCTGTCACCACCAAATATAAAAAAATCATACTAGTTTACGGAAGTAGGAGTATCAAACATGGCATTAATTTCTTTAGGCCGTGCTGGGTTGGTCGTTTCGCAGCGGTTTACACGCGTAAATAAATTCATCTGTTCTTTATCCACGCGGTTGGTTAGTCGTTTTTGGCATGTAATTTTTACACCCGTTTTGCAATTACACTTGTATTTCAGGTGTATTCCACCGGTTTTGGATACACTGCTCAGCGCACCAGTATTTCCCATCCGATCGACCCAATCACCCAAGCGAGTACGAGGCACGCATCGCCTGGACGCCGGAGCCGAGAAGCGTCGCGAGGCGGAAGACAGCGACCTTCCCCGATGCGAGCGCCGCCACGCTGCTAGGAGTCACGGACCTAGTGCTCCCGCCGACCGGCAGATTGAGGCGGTGACGTGCTGCAATCCTGGTTAGACAATGCTCGTTGAAAACATAAGGGCTGGGGGCTGCTCGACGCCGGCGGGGAGACAAGCTCCGCCACGCTTAAAATGGTGCAGCTCCCACGCTCGACGAGGCCGGCGATCGGTGGATCCCAGACTGCAGCGGCGGCGGGCCGACATCAGCCGAGTGGCCTCGCTCTTGCCTCTTTATCGGTTAATTTGGGCCCATGCCCCAGACCTAGTACGACGGGCGCTTGAGATCGCCGGGAATGGCAAGCCCTCGCGGCTGCGGGCGCAGCAAGAACGACTGTGCGGCGGAGGAGTCCGTGGAGTGGCTATCTGAAGGGCTGGGTGTTGGTAAGCTCATCCAAGCATGAGTTACAGCCTATATTTTTCAGTCACCTGTAAAATACTGGTTCCTTCTCTGGACTTGTAAAATACACGGGTATGTTTTTTACAAGCATATCAGTTTACAATGCTTCCAATCGGGGCCTTATCTCTTCCGGCGGATGGCACAGCAATACCTTAAAGAATTTTCGCAAACAAAAGTAATACCTTAAAGAAAACCCCTGCGTCCTGCTGACTGATGAAGTGTGTGCATTGATCTACAGGATATACTTGTGCGTGCGTGGACGGCATTTGGTTCTTTAAAGCAAGTCAAAAGGAGTGCAGCGGGGTCGTTGCACCGACTGTTCTGAATTCCAAGCATGTAGCTCGACGTGGGCACCTCAACGGCCAGCTAGCTAGGTCTGCAATTCATGGCCCTTATTTTTTTTCTAACGTGAAATTAGTTTCAGGAATCTTTTTTTTTTAAAGATGATCCCCGACCTCCGCATCAAAAATCTTACTGACAGAACGTTCCCTGAGAGTGCTTTTTGAGGGACATTCCCAAAGTGACCTCTGGACACTGCTGTTTCGGTTGAATATGCATTCAAGTCTTCATAGAACACGCTAGTCTAAAACCGATTCTAAGGAAAACAAATCTTAGCACATGTATGTTGCAACCTTTTTGCACTTGAGTCGATCTAAATTTCGTTAGGAAACACAGCCGAGGGGAGTGGCGTTTTGGCATATGGGAGCACGCACTCCTGGTTTTAAATGTATTTTGAAATGTCAAAAAATCCAACTAAAATTTAGCGCGTACATCTCGATATTGTTTTTTTGGAAAAATAGGATTACCTCCGGCCTCTTCATCTAGGCGATGCATGCAGCAATTTTATTAGTTATTCATAAAAACCATACAATGTAGTACATAAGTTTGTCCCAAGCCACCATCCTAGCAATAACTGTCGCTTTTCCCAACCACTTGATAAAGGGGTCCGATAGTACGAGTCTAATACCGAACAAACATCGCACCAAAGCCTAACATCTAAAGACAGAGGTCCCAATCGAGCCACATACTGGGTTTGGGGTACAAACCGGTCCAATGCACTCTCATGTGTCGTCGCCGCCGTCTTCCATCAATCCATCTTTAGAGTAGAAACTAAGACACCGACCTTGCCAGGCCTCTCCGCCATCGACGCCACCATGACGCCAGACAGCGTCCTCCTCCTGCGTGAGTCCATCTCCGTGCATCGGACACCGAGTCTCCACTGCGCCAAGCCGCTAATATCCGCCGTCATCAATGAGTAAGATGAAGCACCGCTCCACCAAAGAAGCCGTCCACTGGTCCCTCGAGCTTGTGTACACCTCCAAGAATGACGCCCCCAAGGGGGAAACGATACCAGACCGCCGCCGTCATCCGATCTACTGATCTAGGGTTTCCTCGAAGGTAGCGGATAGAGGTCTGGAGCTTCTCCACCAGATGCAGCAGCTCCACCACTAGTCATCCGCCGCCGCTCGCCGTCGCGAGCGAACCACCACCGCCGAGACTCGGATCTGGGGGCGCACTTTCGCTCGCCCGGGTGTCCGGCGCCACCCATGCGCGCGAGAAGGAGAGGATCCTCTGCCACCGCCTCCGCCCGAGCTTAGCCCGGCGGCTTCCTCCAGCGGCGGCGGAGGGAGGGATGGGATGGGGATAGCTCGGCGGCTAAGGTTGGGGCCCCTCGGCCGCCCGGGCGGGGGGCGGCAGAGGGGAGGGATGGGATCTGAAGATGGAAGGCGGATGTAGCTATAATAGTCTGTACATGCTCACAAAGTCGTTTCACGAAAAACAACGAGTTATGTGTCACATGTAAAAAAAGGAAAATATGGTATTAAAAAGTGCTTTTCACAATGCATCTTTTTGTCACAAGCGACAAAAAATGTCGGTTTTCTCCGAAACTTGACGTGCACACATATAATGTCAAAATGTATGAGTCAAATTTTTTTTCGGAAGTTTTTCACACTTTGAATTATTCTTCCGGTTGCAGGAGCGCGTGCTCCCATGTGCCAAAGAGAACTTCTGCACAGCGAGGTACTATATATATATTTTTTCAAAACGAAGGCAAAAGATTTACGTCATCTATTAATTAAAAAGAGGATAAAGTTTATTACAAGCGACCCAAAACAACGGCATGGATTATTACTCTCGCGACATGAGTGACTCTAGGTTTTTAGCCCCGGCGTAGACTCGGTTGCACGCATGCTTTGTCAAAGGCTCGTTTGATGGCTAATATGTGAAGGCCTCTTTTCAGTGCCGCCCACATGAATGCAGCATACATAGGCCTTGTTCGGTTTCACAAGTTAGAGTTAGTTTGGGTTAGTTTGAATTTAACTAATCTAAAATAGTCCAAACAGAAGGATTAATTGGGTTAGATGCATCTAACTCACACACAAAATGTAACTCGTTCAAGAGGTGCTTATTTCGATTAGTTTTTCTTGGGACCACTAAAAAAAATACATTTTTCTTTCGCTCTCCGCACAGCAGATCCCTCCCCACCTCCTCGAAACTTCTCGTCTTCTCCCTCCCTCCCTCTCGCACCGCCCGTGAAGGCTCCTCGCCGTATTCGCGCTCCCGTGCGCCGCCGGTAAGCATCCCCGCCCTATCCTTCCGTTCCAACCCCCTCGTCTCCCTGGGGCCCGTCCGCCACCGGTAAGCAGTCATGGCTCCTTGCGCGGCTTGTCCCCGTCGGCCTTGGCCAGCACGACTCCTTGCGCAGGGATGGTGAATTCGGTCGGCGGGCTGCACGAGGGGCCAACGCGGATCCTTGCCGGGCGCGTCCCTGTCTGCCTCAGCGAGGGCTCGCTCCGCTAAATCCAGCAGATAATAGGGTCTAAAATAACCAAATGATTGAGAAAGATCATTTATTGTCAATCTAACCATGTCATTTAAACACCTTTTTGGTTAAAGTTAGTTTAGGTTCGATTCAGGGTTAGAATCTAACTCTAACCTCTAACTGAGTTAATTGAGTTAGAGTATTCAAACAGGGCCGGCACTACTGCAAGTCCGGATGGATACATGGTGTGGGGTTTGTGGCGGGATGTCGATTCAACAGTAGTAATGTCATGGGAACGAACGGGGCGGCGACAACGACATGATGCTGATATCACCCGGGCCGGGGTGCGTGTAAACAGTTGACTGAACGGGCCAGCGGGGAGCATATGTAGGTGCGTGCCCGTCGTGCCGTTGTCGGCACGGCCGTCGCCTCGGCCGCCGCCTGTCCTTGTACGTGGCAAAGCGGAGCGCCATCAGCCAGCTAGCTGCCTACCTGTTTTCACGTCTCTTTTCAAGCATCGGCGAGTGCTTCGACGACAAAAGCACCGAGGCCAACTCCACCGCACAACCCTAAACGGACATCCGGTTTTGCCGGATTTTGTCCTTTTAGAGTGGTAATGGATTCGCCCATGTCCGCGTTTATCCGATTGGTCCGGGTGCGCCCAACGCGCGACCGCACCCTAAAACTTTTCTGCGATGGACGTGAATAAAAAAAACTTAAATGAAATGACTGAATAAATAAATAAACGCAGTTAAAAAAACATAAAACATATATAGGGGTTACAGCCACAAAACGGCCCAATTTCTCGGTCCACTTAAACGGCCGAGTTTCATAATTAACTTAAAAACAAAATAAAAAAACGCCTCGCGCGCGCTCCTGCCGTGCACGTCGATGCCGTGGCCGTGGCCGTCTTCACTGGCCGTCGGTGTAAATAAATGCGTCGTCGACGAGGTCGGCGTGAGCCGTGGCGTCGAGTGAGCCGCGGTGCGTGGTAGACCGGGGCGGGCTGGACGGCGGGAGGTGCCTGCACCACCTCCTCTCGTGGCAATGCCTCCCGCTCCGGTGACCGCGGCGGCGTCGGGCACCAGTTCACGCCCACGGCGTCGGCTATCTCGTCTGCCGTGCACGACCAGCCCCACCCCTGGCCCACCAGGGCCAGGTGGAACGCGGCCACCGGCGGCTCCTCCATCACCTCCTCCTTCGCCACCACCTCCAGCTCGGGGATGGCGACCTCGCCGGCGGCGGAGCGGGCCATCATCTCCTCGAGGCCCTCCCACTGGCGCTCATCGTACGTGCGCATGGAGTCCTTCATGACACGCGCAACGAGACGGGCCTCCTCCTCCTCCGTCATGCGAGGAGGTGGTGGTGGCGATGGAGATGGCGAAGGCGACGGCGTGGGCGTGACGCCGCACCGCTTCGCCCGCGCTCACATGGAGCGGCGCTGCGCGCTCCCGTCGTGGCCGCCGCGGCCCCGTCGACGTGCCGACGAAGAACGACGCGCGCCTGGTGTCGTGCTCGTCACGAAACCAGGTGTCCCAGAGCCCGGAGTCGGGGGCGTACCTGGGATCGTAGAAGAGGTCGTCGGGGAGGAGGCGGCGGCGGCATTCGATCTCCTCGTCGCGCGCACGGCCGCTCATCGGGATCGGCGGGATCGGGACCCGGTCGGCAGAGAGATGCCAGTTTTTTGGGAGATGGACGTCGCTCCAGGGGAGCGGCGTCCTCGTATCCCAATAACGGCGGCACACCGACGCGCGGATGTAATGCCGGTCGCGCTCGCCGGCCGACGCGGGCGCGATGGAGAACGCGGGCGGCGCGGGGCCCGGCGTGGTTGCGATGGCAACGTGGGCTCCTCCTTCTTCACTGAGCCGCGGCGGCGTCCCGACGAGGAGCCAGCCTCGCGGTCGTGCTTGCCTTTGCGGCCGTAGTTCCATAGCCCCATGGCCGCGGGCGGCCGGCCGGCGAGTTCTTGGCTTGGTTTGAGACTGGCGCTGTCGGGTTTCGAGGAGGCCGTGGGGTGGTGCGGGGCAGTGTGGACGACGACCGGTCCATGGATCCCACTTAAAGAAGGACGGCGACCTTTCGATGTGCGGATGACAGGTGGGGCCGCCCGCTCGTGTGCATTGATGTGGGCGGGTGGGAGGTAGGTGGCCGCCTACCACGCGGCCCCGATGCGGACGAGGCACGCGTCTGTTTGGTGTCTGACGCGACCCATATCCGGCGCAAGTTTACGCTCAAAATGAGTCGGCCCGGATCCGCCGTGATCCAAACCCGGCACAAGTTTGCGCTCAAAATGGGTCGGCCTGGACATAAAACAGACAAGATGGATCCGGGCCGTCGCGCGCTGGGCCGTCTCGTTTGTCCGTTTTACCCAAACGAACGAGGCCGGACAGGGGTCGCGTGGTGGAGTTGACATGACCTAGGTGAGGTGAAAAAAGAGAGGCGTGGGTGTGTGCCGTTTACGATAGGTGTAACTGGAGTGGAACCGTCTGCGGTTAAAAATGGGTGGAACCCCAGCTCGTTGCTCGTAGGCTTGCATGCGCTTTTGTAGCGTCGCCGACCTGAACGCGCTGGTCTGTCAGAGGTGCCTCGGACCGGTGATGTACGTTGTGGCCGGCTTTTACCTGTTGGGACTGTACGGGGGACATAGACCGAGGCGGTGCACTAGGCGCGTGAGATCACTTGCTCGCCAAAGTTTCGAAAAACTGAAAAAGAATATCAAGGTACAGACACAAGGCACACCGGGTATAGAGTTAGCCCTAAATTGGCAATGATATTAATTTGGCATCGTAGTTTTTCATAGCTTCTCCTACAAGCTTGGTTAAGCCCTCCTTTGGTTCACATCGATTCTAAAAGGAAGAAAAGAAAAAAATAATATAAATTAGATAGGAATGCATGTGTAAAACAGATGATTGAAAAAAAATAAAACTTTTATGGACTTTAGTGTGAGGTTCACAGGAGTAGAAAACCATAGGAATCCAAATAAACAGAGTAAAATCAAAGCCAAACCACATGAAAAGACATAATTAGCATGTTATTTCTCACCAAGGGGTCGAGTCTCGTTTTTCATGCATAGTAATTGAAAAGGGGTCCAAGTGGTTGTAAAAATCCCCTGATTTTCACTGAAATTGAAATCAAAGAACTTTTTCTCTATTTTTTCTTTGCTATATTCCTTTGAGCCAAAGGCTTAAATATTGTCATCATAGAAAAGTTTTTTTTTATTTCCTCCGTTTTTTCTTTGAACCAAAGAAGGTCTAAATTTTATACCGTTGGACTTCTGATAAAAATTATAAGCCTTCTTTTCACAAACAAGGGAAGTACCTCACTTACACAACCATCCTTCTATGGAGTCTCTAGCACGTAGTGTTAGATGAGCATCGTCATAAGAATACTGACATGGCAACAGACTAAGATTTTTTTTTTAAAATGGAGGAGGACCCCGGCCTTTGCATCTCGATGATGCATACAACCACTTTATTAGTTATTCACACAAGACCTTACAAAGTTATATAACTGTAAGACTAAAGCCACCGTCTAGGCAACATCTGTCGCTACTCCTATCCAGTTGATAAAGGGATGCTGATAGTCTGTGCCTAATACCAAACAGACCTCGCAGCCAAACCTAACATGTAAGACCTGAGGTCCGAACCAGGACGCCGGCCGGGTATGGGACACCCACCAGTCCGGCGCACTCCTCAACCAGGACGCCTGCCGGGTACGAGGCCGCCGCAGCCACCTGCCACCAATCCATCTTCAGTGTTGTACTGATGCATCTACCTTGCCTGGTCTATGTGCCATCGATGCCACCGCTACGCCAGACAGCGTCACCCTCCTGCGCGAGTCCATCATCGCACATCAGACGCCTAATCTCCAGAGCGCCAAGCCATCGAGATCTGTCACCATCAATGTGCATGATGAAGCACCACTCCACCAAACACGTCGTCCACTGGTCCCTCGAGCCCGCGTACACCTCCAAGAAAAGCGCCCCAAAGGGAAGCGACACAAGCGCGCGCTGTCTTCGATCTATCGATCTAGGGTTTCCCCCGGAGGTAGCAGATCGTAGTCTAGAACTTCTCCACGGCGATGCCTTCAAGAAGGGAACGACACCGTAGAGCGCCGCCATCGCCGGTTTTGACATCTAGCCAAGAACAGGTTTTCACCCAGATCTGTTCGAAGAACTCTATCCGCCTTTTGTGCACGGACTGCCGCCTTCTCTGGCGAAGCCTAGACCAAGGGTCCAGCCGTCGCCGCCAGATCCATGTAGCCAGCACCGGGAGATGACGACAATCTCCCAGTACCGGAACTAGCATGAACCGAAGCAGATCGAGTCGGAGACGATGATGCCCCTGGATCTCCGGCAGACCAGCGAACCGCCGGCCGAACCGTATCCAGATCGCCGGCCACGCCGGGCCGCCGCCACCCCCCACGCTGTCCAGGTCGGAGAGCCTCCAACCGTGCACAGGGGCCGCTGCCGCCTGCACATGCCGGAGTGCAGCCGCAAACCCAGCACCCGCCACCACCGCCAAGCTCCGCGGCTGCCAGCCTCCAGCAGCGTTGAAGGCGACCCCGGCACGCGAGGTAAAGCACAGGACCGCGCCCTGCTCCTAGGCCCGCACCGCCGACGTACACACATCAGCCGCCGCCGCTCGAGATTCGTCGGTAGCGAGAAAACAACCCGCCGCCCGCGAGCGCCGTCTTGGCTTTGCCAGCGGCCCTATGGCGGCGAGGTGAGGAAGAAATGGCTTCATGGCGGCGAGGTGAGGGAAGGGGCGGGAGGGAGCTGGCCGCGGTGGCTTGCAGATCCGCCCGAGCCGCTCCTGGGAGAGCGACGCGGGGGCTGTGCGGGGGCCGCGCCCTGCTCCCACGGAAGAGGTGAGGTGCCCGTAAGCCTTTTTTGGCCGCAACATAAGTATATGGACCAATGACACATGTAAAAAAAAGCGCCAGGACATACGAGGGAACCAGAAAGTCCGGTGCAGCGGCATGTTTGGCCATGGGGGTGAAGACAAGGTGGTCATCCGCGATAGAGGAAGTAGTCGAAACAGGCGGATGGACATCAAGAATGTAGTCGAACTTGAACAAAGGGAGGCAGTGGGTTTGGTGTAATTTATGGGTGGGTCGGATTGTCTGGTCCGACTTGACGGACGCCCCCGCCCTAAATTTGGGATGGGTATGAGGGGTGTCGGTTAGTCCGGACATTTAAGGCCGATATGAGAAGCCCGTCTGGGTCAGTTTTTATCCGTCCGTCTAGACATTTGAGGACGGTTTGAGGCGACAAGATGCTCTAAGATTTTAAATTTTTAACAAAGGTACAAGATTTCAAACACCTGGCGTATTTTACTCGCCTTCCGCGTCTATAGGTCCAGCAGTACTAAACTACTCATAGTGGGGAGTAACATATGATACTAGTAGATGGTGAGTGGTGGAATAATTCAGCAGCGCCCTCCTTTCCGGTTTATAGAGTTCAATTCAAAAATCTCACCAACCAAGGTAGATGGTGAGTGGTGGAATAATTTTTGTAGTTTGCAAAACCAGACAATTAATGCGCTTGTTTTTCTCAAACAATTGTGTTTAACAATGCATTAATTGCAATGCATGCATGCACAAAGCGCATGCATTGGTTAATTTTCTTTTAATACTTGCATGCAATGATTTAATGCACCTTGAAATCAGAACATGTGACGGGGAACAACCAAATTGAGCCTTATAAAACGGGAAAATTAAAATTTTGAGATAACCCTCATAAACCGAAAAGGAGGGAGTATGATACTAGTATATGATACTACCTCCATAGTACATAGTATCATAAAGTAGTATATATTTAGCGTGATACTACTACTAGATAAACGGAAATACTAAGTTCCCCGAAAACTTAGGAGCCCTCCCGAGCGGCGATAGGGTTTCGAGGGGAAATGGCGGCGCACGTCAGATCTCGATCGGCGGGGCGCGATGGGGCGGCGTGAGGATGAATCCATCCGACGCTGGCAAAGGAAGGAGGAGCTCTCGCCACAGCGGCGAAGCGCTGCTGGAGGAAGGCGATGGGAAAACTAGATCTGACGGAAGAGGAGGCAACACCGCTGGTGATCGACGACGCCGACGATGAGCCGATGAAGTGGTCATTGGCGGGCAAAGTCCTACATGGACACACGTTCCACATCCAGACGATTTCCAACGCCCTTCGGCCAGCATGGGGAAACCCTAAGGGCCTTTCTTTTCGATCCGCAGGGGAGAACATCTTCGTGGTAGAATTTGCATGCAAGCGTGATCTCGAGCGTGTTTGGGAAGGAAGCCCATGGCATATTAGTAAGCATGCAGTGATTCTTTCAGAGTTCAACGAGTGTATGAAGTCGTCCGAGCTGCAGTTCAACAATCTCCAGCTTTGGGCTAGGGTTCTCAACCTGCCCTTCAATCTCCGCAATGAAAAGCGAGGGCAGGCGGTGGCGAAACAGATCGATGCTAACGCCCAATCAACACAGTTTGACCCCACGGGGGGTTTCTTGAGGACGAGGGTTACAATTGATGTCAACAAACCTCTAAGGAGGTGGATACTCATTGATTCAGCTGCTCGGGGTGGTCGCGACTGGTATGACATACAATACGAGAATGTCCCAAATTTCTGTTTTTAGTGTGGCCGCCTTGGCCACGCTGACTGATGTGCCCGGCGCTGGGACAAGGGATGAGCGGCGACCTACCGTTCAAGACAAGCCTCAGGCGCCGGAGGATAAGAGGAGGACTGGGTCGGCGACAACTCGAGGAGCCACCGAGCAACTCAAAACAAGGTGGACGAGGCGATGTTCTGAGTCAAGTTCGACCAAGGATGCCAACCCGAGGTCACCTCACCTAAGAAGAAGAATGCACATGGCAATAAGAGGAAGGTGGACCACCAAAGCAAGTTCTGAAAGGTTATCATGCTCGTCATGGCGAGGATCGGGAGAACTCTCAGGCCAATGCGATCATACAATACGATCCTACGGTGGCAAGGGGTGTTGAAGAAACAGATGAGGGGGAAGGAGAACGTGCACCCAAGAAGAAGAGGGACACACCAACTACTTGAGAAAATTGGCGGCTGCAGGCAGCCTGCCGATCCCAATGAGCTGCATAAGCTTTGGAACTACGGGGGCTTGGGAACCCGAGGCAGTTCATGAGCTTATAGCGTTGTGAAACAAGAAGGGCCGTGCTGGTTTTTGTAATGGAGCGAAGATCGATTGGAAGCGAGTCGAGGATCTACAGCATACTCTAGGGTTTGCGAGGAAGTTTTGCAGTAAATAGTGACGGCCTAAGCGGAGGCATAGGGCTGTTACGGTCCAATGACATTAAGGTTGAGCTTAAAACTTCAGCAAAAATCATATTGATGTGATGGTTAGTTCGGACACCATGGGCTTGAGCAGCGTGGAGGTTCTGAGGTTCTATGGGCGCCAAGAGCATCCGATCGTCACCATAGCTGGCGCTTCCTTAGAACACTCCACGGCATTCCACATGGTGCGTGGATGTGTGCCGGAGACTTCAATGAGACTCTATATTCCCATGAACACTTCAGCAGAACTGATCGCCCCGAGCGACAGATGAGGGAGTTTCGAGAGGTCACGAATGAGTGTGCTCTCCAAGATCTTGGCTGGTCAGGTGTGGCCTATACATGGGAAAACTGGCAATCTGGAGATGCCAATGTCAAAGCACGGCTCGATAGGGCCTTTGCTAATGAGGAGTTCCGACAGAAGTTCGAACACACACGGGTCAGGCATGTGTGTGCGGTGGAGTCAGATCACTGCTTCATTATAGCTGAGTTCAAAAACCAAGCATTTGCACATAGACCACCGGGCTCCAAGCAGTTCCGTTATGAGAACGTCTGGCAATCTCACCAGGATTACGAGCAGCTCATTACTCAGACTTGGTGGGGTCAGACACGCGTTTCGGGGCTGCAGGGAATTATGGACTCCCTAGGGCAACTTCAGCGACAACTCGAGCCCTGGGGGTCGCGCGAGTTTGGCAGTTTGACAAGGATAGTCAGGAACTTGCAGAAACGACTGGACAAGCTGCGCCAATGATCGGTGGGGCGAGGCCCTACGGATGAGGAGAAGAATGTTATCGAAGCTCAGGAAGCGTCGCCTCGAGGAGACATGGCTGAGACAACGTTCGAGTTCCATAGCTACTGAGGCGGAGATCGTGTCGACATATTTTCAAGCTCAAGCGAGAAAGCAGGCGGGCAAACAGGATTGTGGGACTCAAGCGTGCTGATGGCTCTGTTTGTGTCTCGGAGACGGAGGACAAAGCTGAAATCCAAGCTTTATACCAAGCTCTATATACATTGCAAGGTGCTTGAGGGAGTCCTGGATTAGGGGGTGTCCGGATAGCCGAACTATCACCGTTGGCCGGACTCCTAGACTATGAAGATACAAGATTGAAGACTTCATCCCGTGTCCGGATGGGACTTTCCTTGGCGTGGAAGGCAAGCTTGGCGATACGGATATGTAGATCCCCTACCATTGTAACCGACTCTATGTAACCCTAACCCTATCCGGTGTCTATATAAACCGGAGGGTTTTAGTCCGTAGGACGAACAACAATCATACCATAGGCTAGTGAGGGAGTCCTGGACTAGGGGGTGTCCGGATAGCCGAACTATCATCTTTGGCGGACTCCAAGACTATGAAGATACAAGATTGAAGACATCGTCCGTGTCCGGATGGGACTTTCCTTGGCGTGGAAGGCAAGCTTGGCGTCTGATATGTAGATCTCCTACCATTGTAACCGACTATGTGTAACCCTAACCCTATCCGGTGTCTATATAAACGGAGGGTTTTAGTCCGTGGGACAAACAACAATCATACCATAGGCTAGCTTCTAGGGTTTAGCCTCCTTGATCTCATGGTAGATCTACTCTTGTACTACCCATATCATCAATATTAATCAAGCAGGGTAGGGTATTACCTCCATCGAGAGGGCCCGAACCTAGGTAAAAACATCATGTCCTTGTCTCCTGTTACCATCCGCCTAGGCGCACAATTCGGGACCCCCTACCGAGATCCGCGGTTTGACACCGACATTGGGGCTTTCATTGAGAGTTCCTCAATGTGCGTCACCTATAGGCCCGATGGCTCCTTGATCATCAACAGCAGCGCAGTCCGGGTGAGACTTTTCTCCCGGACAGATCTTACGTGTTCGGCGGCTTTGCTGCGGGCAATTAACAGCCATCTGGAGCAGATTAAGCTCGCCCACAGCCATCAGGTCAGATTTGGAAGTTTGAACTACGGCCGACATCGCGGAGACTTGATCTTGACGGATTGAGCCACAATAGCGTGCCGCACTATCTCGATGGGCATGATCTAGCTCTGCCGCCGAACAGTACCACAGAGGCGCATCAACATCCACTCCGACCCTTAATCCGGGCGGATTCCCGATCGAGGGCGAGTGGTTGGACACCGCCTCGGGGCTAGGATCTCAGCGGCGATTGAGCGAACTCCATCCCTGTCCTTGCGAAGCCGTGACTCCAGGTGCTGGACTCCTTTCCGGACTCGAACCTCCGCGCCCCTGCCCGGTCGAATCCGGCGGGCGCCCGATTATGGAGTTCACCGCGCGGACATCTTCGGCACTCGCCCTTTGGCGATATCCTGAACTCACTAAAGTCTCTCTCTTTATCCGGAGAGCCTGGCGGACTACGGACGGGAAGGTTGGGATGCGGACGACGAAGAAATTCAACGCCCACCCACCACCCACTTTGTAGCCACTTCGGCGATTTAACCGACATGCCGACCCGACTCTAAAGACATCGGCGGTATGGGCGGCGATGCGGAGCGACCAAGACCCGGTGCCTACGAGGGCGCTGGAAGGCCACCTCGTCATCGACATATACATGGTGGACATCCCAAAAGATGGGAGCGACGATGGAACAACGGAGGATGACCCCTCGAGGAAGCAACGAAGCGCCCGGCGTCGGCGGCGCCGCTCTAAATCCGCTCTAAATCCGCCCACAGCAAAAGCGGTGATTCCGGCACGAGACAATAACACCGGACGGTGCGAAGACAACCCCTCGGCGGGACTCGGCGCGGGAGGAGGAGAAGCAAATCTGCCTGACGGTCTGCGCGAAAAAGAGAGTAGAGGGCGATAATTATCGCGTCCCTCCGAAGATGAGGCAAGCCTCAACGACGGCCAATTCGTCGTGCTGAGATCCCGCCGAACAGGAGCATTTCAAGCGCGGGCTTATAGCCACGGCAAGCAGCCTCAAAAAGCAGCAACAGCTTAGAGCTGACCAAGACCTGCTAGGCAGCGGATGGGCTGAAGTCCTTGCAGCGAAGAGTATGAACTCGAGCGCCCCTCAAAAGCTACCCCAAAGCGCAGTCGTTGCCTCGATCGGAGGAGGAAGCACCCACATCGCCCGGTACGCATGATCGGCCGACCGGCCACCCGTGGCCCATGACGAGAGAGCCTCTGGACCCTCCATTCAAGCCGCACCCAGCGCCGCTCAAAAAGTACCAAGGCAGGGAAAGCGCGCGGACTTGCGAGATATATTGGAGGATAAGGCAAAACATACAAGATCGATCTACGGATCGGCGTGGGCATAACGACTCGGGATGATTACCGTCGCGCCGGATCTGACAAACCCGGCGGGCGAACATAGTAGACAAAGCTCATATGAGCTACGTCGTGATATAGCCCAATATAGGCGCCGCACACCACTATGCTTCACGGATGAAGTAATGGATCATCAAATCCCCGAGGGTTTCAAACCCGTAAACATCGAATCATACGATGGTACCAGAGATCCCATGATGCGGATGAGGACTATCTCCTCCATATCCACATGGCCCTTGGTGATGATCTACATGCCATCAAATACCTCCCTCAAGCTTAAAGGACCAGCTCGGCATTGGCTCAACAGCTTGCCCGGCCAGAATCAATTGGTTGTTGGGAGGACCTGGAAGCCACATTCCTTGATAACTTCAGGGCACATATGTGCGACCACCGAGCGCGCCGATGACCTTAGCCATATAATCCAGCAGCGGAAAATCGGCGGACAATTCAGACCGCGGTTCCTAACCAAGAAAAATCAAATAAATCGACTATCCGGATGCAGAGGCGCTAGCAACCTTCAAACATAACATCATGACGAGTGGCTAGCCCGGCACCTAGGACAGGAAAAGCCGAAATCCATGGCAGCCCTCACCACACTCATGACCCGCTTTTGCGCGGAGAGGACAAGCTGGCTAGCTTGAAGCAACAACTTGACCAAAAACCCTAGTAGTTCGGATACCAAGGACAGCAATGGCAGGTCGCATCGCAGCAGAACAAGCGCCGCGTGCGGCGATAATGATGAAGATCTGACGGTCAATGCGGATTGAGCTCTATACCCGGTCAGCGGAAGAAGCCATTCAAAAGAAATACCGAGGCCGTCAACTTGGACCGAATACTCGATCGCTTGTGCGGATACATGGCACCCCAAAACCAACCAACCACACCAACAGGGATTGTTGGGTGTTCAAGCAAGCAGGCAAGTTAAGTGCGAACTCAATGACAAGGGGCTGCATAGCGATGGCGAGGAAGAGCCCGGCGCCCGAACAATAGAGAGACGAAGGGCTTTCCCACACAAGTGCGGACGGTGAGCATGATATCGCAATCCACATACCCAAAAGGGAGCGAAGCGTGCACTAAAGGGCGTATATGCGATGGAGCGATCGCCCGAAGTTCAACCCATGGTCCTCCTGCCCGATCACATTTGATCGAAGGACCACCCACTAACATCCGTCACGGCGGATTCACCGCATTGGTTATTGACCCAATTATCGGAGTTTCACCTCACTAGAGTCTGATGGACGGCGGTAGCAACCTGGACCTGCTTTATCGGGATACGGTCGCAAAATGGGCATAGACCCTCAAGTTAAACCTACAAAGGCGACCTTTAAAGCGTCATACAGTGTAGAGGCCAATTATGCGAGCTCGATTACACTCGAAGTGGTCTTGGATCCCGGATAACTTCGAGCGAAGAGTTAATCTTCGACATAGTCCCGTTCATGGCGGCTATCACGCCTTGCTCGGACGAACCGCATTACAAAGTTCAATGCGGTGCCGCACTCGCATACCTCAAGCTCAAGATGCGGACCCTCGAGGTAATCACGGTCAATGGAAACACGAGCGCTCTCTCCAAGCGGAGGAGCACACGGCGACCCTCGCGGCGAGAGGTGCAAAGCAGCCTCTCATAGCAATTCTCGAGTCCGGCCACTAAACGTCCGGACACTACCAAGCGCGCCCGGAGTAACCTACAACAAGACCGCTGGCACGATCCAAGCAGCGTAGCAATCGGCTAACCCCAACCCTCGCGAAACCATGAAGCCGATTACTCTGGCGTACATAACTACGCTACGGAGATATCATGGGCATAAGGGGAGGGCACGACCACGGCATGCCGAATCGCGGCTCAACCGCACGGGGATCCCAATTGTCTCATTCTTTTCTTTCTTCTTTTTCTTACTTTGGGGACTCCGTTTTCCGAAGTCTGTCAGGCACTAGAATCGCCGAACTCACGATGCAACAGCCGGGAAGCGAAAGCTTCGTCGAGTGTTGGTGGTCTCTATTACGAGCATTATACCTGTTTTACATACCATCCGCAGCTTACCCACGGAGAGGACATATTAAATAGTCCCATCCCTTGCTTATCGCACTATTTGTATCGTTACGCTTTCATTGCAGTACCTTTTGAATAAACAATACATAGCTTTTGCCTATTATTGCACTCCTTTCTTTATCTATATATATATTCATTTCATGACATATTGCACCCGTACACTTTAGTGCGGCCAATACCTGAGGGCTTAAGTACCCCAAAACTACGGTGTGATAAGTCCGAACACTTTCACAAGTCGGCACACCGAACTTATAGCATTATATGCATCAGCTCCGAATCATGTCTTGGGTCAATAGTTGGGTTTGCCCGGCTCCTGTGTTTTGCTGCCTTACGTTCCGTTCTATCGGCTAACGCGGCACCAGGAGAACCACTGCGATTGTGCCCCGGTTGAGCTGGGTTGAGCACCTCAGTGGAGAAAGCTAAAACTGACCGTCATGATGGGGCGGGAGCTGGTCGCTGTTCAAGTGGTTTTTTCGGGTCCCTAAAGACTTATGCTGCTTAGAGCGAGGAACCGGAAATTATGCGGCCAAGGCGTGGATAGCGCCCCGAACTCGGTCTTCCGAATACTAGGGGCTTCGCCGAAATTTAAAATTATAGAATTCTATGGCTAAGTGAGAGTGTTCAAGCATTATAAGTCCGGTTGCCTTGTTACGTTGCGTTGGCGCCTCCTCGATGGACCCAAGAATGGGAACAAGGCGCTCAAGTTTATCGAACACCCACACTTTCGTGACATGGGGGCTGAAGCCAACGACTTGCCATCTCTCAAATTTGATAAGCGGCCGCACATAAGGCAATATTTTAAATTAACAAAGCGTTGCTTAGCGCATATGAACAAGTTTTCAGCGTCACAGGGATAACAAATGCGAGTCTATTAAAAATTACCTCTTTGGAGCACTCATCCGCTATCTGGCGGGCACCTACGGAGAGGCCCTCATAGTACATTTGGGCGTGCGATGCTCCTTGCCCTTGATGGCCCGTCGTCACAAGCTTCTCCGCATCCAGCTTGCCCCGTGCACTTTAGCGCAGGCAAGGGCCAACAGGCACCTTCAATGCGAGCGGGCGCTTGATGACTTCAATCCATGGACGGCGTCCACCAGCCCGCTGCACTAGCTGAAGTAGCTCCGAGCATGGCCTCCAATAGCCTGAGCCGATCTATGAGGCCCTTCATGGCTTGTTCGGCGACCTTGTGGAGCTCGACCAGCAGCTTCACTGGTCGCTCGAGAACTGGACGGTGGCCTCGACATCTGAGACCAGAACACCTTCTCCGTCGAGCTCCCCTCCTTGGCCTTGGTAGAATCTGGCAGCATCGAGACACACTCTGGGCAGATCTGCGAATGCTCTGGAGAGCTCGAATCCGGGTAAGTAATAGGTAATTCACTTTCACATTCTTGCTCTTGCATAAAGAATGCCTTACCCGCCATGATCTTCTTTATTGCCTCAATCTCACAGGAGGCTTTTGGGCCTCGGCCTTAGCAACTTTGGCACTCTCAAGGCGAAGCAAGCTCGAACTCTCGGGTCTTTGAGTCACGCTCCAAACCCTCATGTTTTTCCACGAGGCACAGGGCTCTTGCCGCACCTCCGCCAGCTCGCCTCCCCTTCTCTCGCTCGGTCGCTCCACGGCCGCTTTGTTTCGACCCACGGACACCGCTTCCTTGAGGGCTGCCACCTCGTTCGTGGCCCTACAATACCACGTTATTCCTGTCATTTTTGCAACGAATCCTTTCTATAAGGTATTTCTTTAATAAGGTATTACTTACCTTCCTTGTCCTTGAGCTGCTTCTTGGCAAGGCCGAGCTCGTTCTCGGACCGCTCGAGCTCTGCTTTAATGCATTGACCTCCAGTCGGTCTGGCCGGAGTCAGCAGCGCAACTGCATTCCCATATTGACATACTTATGTTGGACTCCTGCGTATATATTTTTAGATCCTTATTCCGGCTTTTCTTTCCGAACACCGAACTAAGCATCAGGGGCTACTGTCTATCGCGGTAATATATTTACATATTCTAAACTTACATCAAAGCTTTGTTAGAAGGCTGGTGCAGGCTTCAGTCAGACCGCTCTTGGCGGGTGAACTTTACAGACCACCACACTCACTGCAGTGCAGTGCTCCTCCTCGATGGAGGCGTGGCGCCTCAATAAGCTATCCGGTGCCTCTGGTTGGGCGGAGGACACGGCATCTTACCCTTCCCTGAAGGCGCTTGCGGACTTGGAACCGCTGAAGGTTCGGTATGGAGTCAGACGAGGTGAACTTAGAGCCACGGGATCTCTCCCCTCGGCTGAGTCAGGGAGGTTGCCTTGCTGGCGCCTCTGCGCCACCTCCTCTTGACCAGGCCACCTTGGGGCCCCACCTCGGCGTCGTCCATGGCGTGAGGCGAGGCGGTGGGAGTGAAGTACTCTTCATTTCAGGCGAACTCGAGGGACAAGCGGCGAGCTCGCCCTTGGGTGGAGCTGCATGATTGTTCGGCATTAGAGAACACTATGCAATAAAAAAACCATGGGTATCCGGACACTTACGATCTCGCGAGGCTTATCCTTGTTGGCCACTCCTCCTCGTCGTTGTCGGCGTTGGTGGAGAAATCGGGAAGGAAGGTCCTTCCTTCTTGGACCCTCCGGCCTCCCGGTTGGGCGGCCTTCCTTTCCTCTCTTCCCACTGGGGGAGAGCATTTTCCTCCTCCTCGTTCTCGGGAGAGGATTACGCTTGAATCGGCAGCACTTGGCGCGGGGAGCTCCTTGAGTTCTGTGGCCTCCTTCTTAGCCTTATTCTCCGGCACCACGCGAGTACGAGCCAGCAGCCACATCAATCAGGCGTCCGGCTGAGTCTTACAGCAAAGGGCGGACGGTTAATCTATCCGGGCGTCTTCAGCCAGATCTGTCAAAGGTTAGGAGTTTTAGATCCGCATAGAGTCAAACTATGAAAAAGAGTCCGTAAAGGTAAAATAACACCTCGCTGGCTTGATCTGCGAGCTGAATCTCTGATCTTGATGGCGGATGTAGAACCTCGGCGCCCTTGAGCAACACCTTCCGGGCATCTTACGTATGTAGTGTCGAAGAGCCTTTTAGAGTTGAGTGCTGTGCGGATCGAACTCCCATAATTTGAAGGCCCGTTGTTGGCATGGGAGAATCCGGCGGATGAGCATAACACGGACTCCGTTGACAAGCTTTAGCTTCTTGTCCACCGAGGTTTGGACCACGAGGTTTGGAGTCGGTCAGCTCTTACGAATCACCCCACGTCGGGCCGTCTCTTTCCATGATGTGAGCCGTGTGGGGAGCGGATCTGGTCAGGGGCGCCGCCCATTTAGAGTCGCGGCTCGGTGATGTAGAACCACCCGATTACGACCCCTTCTGTCTCCACGATGGAGCCCTCAAGCCATAGAACATTGGGCATCACGCCGCCATGGCGCCTCCGCACTCCGCTGTCGGCCGCCCACTATCTTGACGGCGCTAAAGGTCTTCAACCATAAACCGAAGTGGGGTTGGATGCGAGAGGAAAGCCTCGCACCTGACGATAAGCGTCGAGATATTGAGGATGAAGTTTGGGGCGGATCATGGAAATCAGGCCGTAGTAGAACATGAGCCCCGGACAAATGGGTAAAGTGGAAGCGTAGTCCGCGGAGGAAGTGGGTGAGAACACCACCCTCTCATGGGGCACAGGGAGTGGGGCGAGCTGCCCCTTGTTGAGGCCGACCGCGATGTCGCCCGACAAGTATCCGACCTCCGCAGCTTTGTGATGTGCCCCTCCATGAGAGGAGGCCATCCACCTGCTTCTGCTCCGGACATAGTTGGAGAAGGTTGAGATGGGATGTCGCGGACTTGGTATTGGGCTCAGTCTTGTGAGAATGGATGAGCAAAAGGAGGAAGAAGGCGTGGGTGAAAAAGGTGGATCGTTATCCACTTATATGGATGAATGAAGCTATCGTCCCCACCAGCCTGAGTAAAACTTCGCTTGTCTCCCAAGCGCCCGTAATCAAAAGCGCGGATGGGTTACCACATCCGTATTGATGGGAATCCCGAAATAAGGGGCACGATCTATGCTTTGATAAGGCGTGTCAAGAAACCGCCTCGCTAAGCGCTAAGGTGGAGCAGTAAAAAACAATTCATATAAAGGCTTGGCGTGGTGTGATGTCACGCCCGCGGAATCGTTAATGAATCGTGCAAAAATTATTCTCTCTCGGTGATATGTGGAACTTGTTTTGAGAGCGGACACTATCCTTGTGTTCAAAACCTTCTATGAAGTATTAGGCGGAGGAACCGCCTTGCAATGCCGAAGACAATATCTCGTGCGGACTCGTCGTCATTGAAGCCTGGTTCGAGAGCTCTTGAGGAGTCTGGACTAGGGGTGTCCGGATAGCGAACTATCATCTTTGGCGGACTCCAAGACTATGAAGATACAAGATTGAAGACTTACGTCCCGTGTCAGGATGGGACTTTCCTTGGCGTGGAAGGCAAGCTTGGCGTCTGGATATGTAGATCTCCTGCCATTGTAACCGGCTACATGTAACTAACCCTATCGGTGTCTATATAAACCCGAAGGTTTTAGTCAAATGAGACAAACAACAATCATACCATAGGCTAGCTTCTGAGATTAGCCTCCTTGATCTCGTGGTAGATCTACTCTTGTACTACCATATCATCAATATTAATCAAGCAGGGTAAGTATTACCTCCATCGAGAGGACCAACATACATGTCCCTTGTCTCCTGTTACCATCCGCCCTAGGCATGCAGTTCGGGACCCCTACCGAGATCCGCCGGTTTGACACCGACAACTAGCTTCTAGGGTTTAGCCTCTCTGATCTCGTGGTAGATCCACTCTTGTACTACCCTTATCATCAATATTAATCAAGAAGGGTAGATATTACCTCCATCGAGAGGGCCCGAACCTGGGTAAAAACATCGTGTCCCTTGTCTCCTGTTACCATCCGCCTAGGCGCTGATTGGGACCCCCTACGAGATCTGCGGTTTGACACGACATTGGTGCTTTCATTGAGGTTCCTCTGCAATAGCCAAGTCATTGTCGGGAAGGATGCCTCATCCGTCTTTAAAAGGCGGCACCGTTGCTAAAGGAGCTTTGGCCACCGGCCAAACTCTCGACTAAGCGGTTTTCTTATGATCGCATGTTCGGCCGCCCGCCGACTATGACTTCTCGAGTCATCGAAAGCAATCTTCCGTTAACTTCGGAACTTCCGAGTAGTTAGATCGATGGATCTCTCTTCCTTGAATGAGCTCTTGGATCGCGCCGCTTGCATCACAGGAGTCGCTCACAGGACTCTGATCAGATCGAGCCTAAAACCGATCTGCGAGATCAACTCTCCCGGGCTACCACCACGTCGCTGCGGTAGAGGAACAATCGGCGACTCTTCTCCTACCTACGGACTAGCTATATGCGGATTCACGACCCCTCCATGCGGATTCCAGCGGAGGAGAGGACCTCCTCAAGCCCTGAATTTAAAGTCAGGGGCGGGCTAGATTCATTGGACAACCTCCAGAACCCAAGCTTCCAGGTTAGGAAACTTCTTAGCCTGAAAGTTAGATCGGACGGGGTTGAATTTAACTCCACCGCCCACCCAAACATAGGCGATCTATCAAAATCCGGCAAGAGCCGGTGAAAGCGATACATCATTCTTGGGCGATTCCTCCTGGTTATGGGCAGGATAAGGACTACCCGCAAGGCGCATAATCTCACTCTTACGCAATAATTGCATGGACAAGGGAATCCTAAGCGCCATAAGTGTCATTGAAATTACGCTTCAGCGACTTGGCGTCCATAATCTGAAAATCTACTGCGATGGAAGCGCTGGGAAAACGAAATCAAATTTTGGGATAATCCATTTGAACCGACCCTAGTCCGAAATAAAGGGTGCATCATCACGGGCACTGGGTTACATACCAAAAAGCAAAAAAAAACCCCAAAGGGCATGGAACCGTCTTTGGAGGGATGGCTCAATGGACCACTGCAAAATTTATAGCACAGGTAGCCACTCCAACTCATAGCCTTAGAGCATGTTGGATACTCTGACGGTGGCCAAAGTGGAAATAGTGGAGCCGCAATGGTGAAGCAACACAACCTTTAGAGGAATAATCCCGATCGGAAGCATCTTGTACATGAAAGATCACACTAGATGTGGTGTTGACGCCGGGACAATTATAGGTCAGGAGGTCACATTCCAAGTGGCCCGTTCAATGAAGGATACCATGCTCTATTAGGCGAGAGGCATTCACAATTTTCAAGCTATACCCCATTACGGGTACATGAAGCTTAAAATGCCGGACCCAATGGAATTATCACTCTCGCTAGTGACCCGGACATAGCGCTCGCATGAAAATAAAACAGCCGCACTTGCCCTTGAGGCACCATCAAAGCCCTGGCGGAGGAACTCAACTAACGCCTACGCTCCACGGTGGACAAAGGCGATGTGATACTCGATAAAGAGATCCAAGTCCACCTCTTTTAAACTGGCGAGACAAAATAGTCAAATTTCAAGTCCATCAACGGACCCTACAAAACGGCCTCCATCGGGGCACAATTAAACCCGATGTGGATGCGCGTTACGATAATTCCTCATAAAAATTGGGACAGTTTTGCACGGCACCCTTCGGACATGCCGGGAATCCCATACGGCTGGCGAGCACAGACCTAAATATCTAAAAGTTCAAGCCCGATCAAACAAGCTCTTGGCGTTTCTCCGAACCAAAGACATGCCATGGGAAAAACTAGCCAAACTATTGGGCAGTTCATCGAGACATTAAACATCCGGACTGGCTAGCAAACTTGGTAATGGTACCAAGAAGGACAAATCCACGAAGCGCCTATGTAGCGATTTTAAGGACCTTAACAAAGCTTGCCCAAAGGATCCTTCCCCTCCCCGCATCGATCAAATCATCGATGCTACCGCGGACACGATTCATTGTGTTTCCTCGGCGCATACTCGGCTACCACCAAATTAAGATGGCGAGACCAACCCAACCGCAGGAATTAATCACTCCAGCGGCCCGTGCGCTTCAACACAATGCCCTTTGGGCTCAAAACGCCAGCGCAACATATCAGCGTATGATTGAGACATATCGGCAAACCAGATCGGCAAAAGCAGTGGAGGCATACATAGGCGATGTGGTCGTCAAATCCAAGCATGTCAAAACCCTAGTCGATGACTTGATGCTCACATTGATAATCTCTGAAAGTATGACATCAAGCTCAACCGGAAAATGCATTTTAGTAGTACCAGTAGGAAAGCTCTTGAGCTTCATTGTATCACGGAGAAGAATTGAAGCAAACCCAGCCAAGATCGAGCTCTTTCACAATTGGATATCCCCAAGACCTCAAACAAATACAAAAATTAATTGGATCGTGGCGGCTCTCGGACACTTTATCTCCAACAGGAGAAAAGGCATTACCCTTTATCGCCTCCTCCGTGCGCGAACACCGGTGGGCGGATGCCGCCATGGCGGACTTCGAAGAAATCAAATCCATATTGGCAACAAATCCAGTCTGGCGCCCAACATGGGCGAACCAATGCTATTATACATCGCAGCAACCCATCAAGTTGTAAGTCACGGTGCTCATTGTCGAGCGAAAGCAGACGGACACAAGTCCCCTCTCAAAAACCAGTTTACTCGTGTCCACTGTCCTAACTCCATGCAAGTCCGCGGTACCCGCATTATCAAAGATAGCATACACAGTGTTCATGGCATCCGGAGCTGCGACACTACTTCCAAAAGTGTTCGATAACGGTAGCCTCGAAGTACCTCTGTGACATTATAAACAACCCACGGCCTTAGCGGGCGGATTGCTAAATGGGCCATTGAGCTCCTCCGATTCGACATAACCTACAAGCCCTGGCGAGCTATTAAGTCACAAGTTTTGGCTGACTTCGCGCCGAATGGACTGGCTTGAACTCCCTAAAAATGCTGGCGCATATTCTTGGATCATGCACTTTGTGGCTCCAAAATGTTGGCGGCACTGGGGGCTGGCGTCGTTCAGCGTCCCCAACGCGGAATCTTGTCATCGTACTTCAAATAATGTACCACGGACTCCAACAACGCGGCGAATCTGAGGCCCTTCTACATGGTCTCCGGATGGCGATCTCCATGGGCATTCAAGCGCCTAGAGTGCGCGAGATTTGAACCTCGCGATATCCCAAATAAATGGGGACTTTGATGCCAAGGATCCGAAAATGGCAGCTTATTGCAATGCCGTCCTAAAAATGTCATTTCGATTTGAGGGGCTAGAATTTCACCATATAGCCGGGATAACAACCAGAGCAGCGGGCGTGTTGGCACGCATTGGCGCAAAAGCGCGATGCCGTCCCCCAACATTTTCCTAGAGGCTTTTCAAGCCATCCATTACTATGGGAGGAGAGTCCGGAAATAACAACGGACCCAACCGCCTTTGCCCCATACCGAGCATTCCGACATAGTTGGTGGTCCCGCCAGCGAAATAACACCATCAGCCCGTAATAATGGCGGTCATTGCCCGTGGACAGAACCATTCCTAGCCTACCTAACTGGCAGGGGAACTTCTCGAGACCAAAAGCGAGGCCCAGCTGCATAGTCTTGGCGGTCTAAAACCCTATAAGGTCCATGAGGAGAGCTTTATAAGAAAAGCACAACGAGTCCTTCAAAGGTGTATCTCCGAAGAGGAAGAGGCGGAATCTCTGGCTAAAATTCACGCGGACTTGGTGGGCACCATGCCGTGGCTCGGGCACTTGTAGGCAAGGCCTTCCGTGCAAGGATTTTATTGGTGGCGGCCGGGCAGATCTCGGGACTTAGTCCAGCGATCGTCGGTTGCCGACTCTTTGCTACTCAAAGCCACATGCCACCCACCGTCCTTAAAATTATACCCATCCACGGCCCTTAGCAGATCAGGGGGCTTGACATGGTTGGACCCCTTAAAGGAGGAACCACAAGCAAAAATACTTATTGGTCATGGTGGATAAATTCACCAAATGGATAGAGGCCAAGCACAGTAAAAGCGGCCAAATCCGGACGGTGATAGACTTCATATCGGGGTAGTACACGTTCTGAGCGTCCCCATAGCATCATCAATGATAATGACCACGAACTTCACGGCCGGCGAGGTCAAGTCGAAGCGACAAGCGGTCTAATCATGGCGGCATTAAGCCAGACTAGTCACGGTCCCTCAAGAATCTAACACGCCTTTGGGTAGAGGAGCTCGACTCCGTACTCACAGGGGCTGCGGACCACGCGAATCGCACTACAGGATTCACCATTTTTTATGTTATCTGGCGAGAGGCAGTTTGCCCGCGACATAATTCATGACTCACCTCGGTC